>JAXQQM020086319.1:0-27970 GCA_034641835.2 Pinus albicaulis | reverse complement strand
CTCGTAGATTCATCACTCCGTTTAATCTAACTATTAAACTATCGCCCTCTGCCATTCTTACAAGAGACTTCATAAATGAATCTCTATCATTGATCTCTGTTGGCTGATCTAATCCAATGGCCCAGAAATGTTCCGAAACCCCAAATTTCATTTAACTGCATTTCTCTTCCGCCTAAGGTTTTTCGCCCTTTTCATTATATTTTCCTCCATTTCATTACAATATTACCCCTCTGCATTATACAAATCCGATTGATCTTGACCATTGATCTTTGCAGATCAACAGCCTAGACTTAATCTCCCCCACCATTTATCCACCGCCTCCCCATCTGACCCCAACGAGCAATCCTCACCGTTGATGACTTTTCATCCAACGGTGACAATCCGACCTAAACCTCTGAAGTAGTTTAAGTCTTACCCTGCAGGATTTTTTATAATTTCGTTTTTCTTTGGAGGTTTTAATGGTTTTTCCATTGTTTTAAAAGAAAATCAAAGGTTGGGGATGATGATCCCCCAAGCCATTATTCATCAAAAGGATCACTCCACAGAGTTTCACATATTGATTCACCAGTGTCTCATGAACACTGGCGACATTATAAAACCCTCTGTACGCCTGCACAGCAAAAGAATACAACAAACATTAATTAAAGCAAAGAGTATCAATATCTAGGGATGAAATCGAAGAAGAAACAGGTTTGAATATTTTTAATATGGTTTTTAAAGGATTACGGCCTAAGTTCAATTATAAAAAGCCTAATCCACATAATTTAAGATAGTTTGAAGACCTGAAGACAGAGATTAAATAAAATTAAAACCTGGAACACAAATCAAAATTGAATTAGCCATGTTTTAGGTCAAAACAATAATATCTATCAGTCCGAGAAAGCCTCCACCACCACATCAGAGGCTAATTGAATCCTCTCCAGCTACCAGAAAGACACCTGTAGCCTCAAAGCAATCAAATAAGGCCTAGTTATTACCAGAACAAAACATATTAACATAAAGACAAATGAATAGTTATTTACAATCAAAGAAACTAATTTCAAACTATTAGAGAAGTTATTACAAAGATAAGGAAGTTCCCTGAAGTCAATATTTTAATCCACTAAGCCTCGAAAGTAGAACAGAGTTATGAAACAAAGATATAGATCGAATGTATTCCTGCCTTATGCCTTGCATGGGTTTCAAGGCATAGAATTGCATTAAATATAGAATATATGATACTTGAACCCTAGAAACCCTTCCACCTCCTAATTTTCCTATAAAATCTTCTTAAGGAGCACATTGTAAAGGGTTGGTTGCTAGATTTTGATATAATACTTGTGCTCAAAAATTTCTACATGTAAAAAGTGTTCAGAGGCTTTGAAGCTCTGTTTGTGATCAAATAAGTTAGGCCGAGAAGAAAAGATGATTGTTGTACTGAAACATTGGAATTGAAGTATGTAACTGGATTGACATCAATATACAAGCTTATTCTTGGGATCCTGGTATATATCATTGGTGAATTAATTCTTACTGTGTTATTGTTTTCCTTTCACGTATGCCATTTTTTTCACTTACTCTCTGATAAAGAACAACAAATATAGAGCTAGGATTTACTGTCAAAAGTACCCTAATTTCACTGATAAGCTTTATCTTTATGTTTTCCTCCTTTTGTGTGTTTAAGAATGACTTAAGTTAAGTGTAAACATTATCAAGGAATGTTGGTTTTCCCTTTTCTTGATGTGCCAAAATTGAAAGGAAGTTCTTGAATGATATTTTCATTGTGCTGAGTAGAGTTAGACTAGAAAAGTGTATGGTTTGCCTTGTCTTCTAGTTTCTTTCTCCAAAGGTTGTTCTGAAGGTTTCCCTAAGAGTAATCTGAAAGCAAGTTTAGATTATAAAGTATCTTGCTTGATCTTAATTATACAAGCTTTTGCAAAGAATTTTATGGTTAGCCCTGTCCTTTGGTTGGTTTCAAACAGTTGCTTAAAAGGATTTTCTTGTTTGGAAAGTTAATAAATCCTTATTGAAATTATTGACTTTTTCCACCTTTTCAACACTCTTAATGTTCCATTACATCATTTAATCTAAAAGATCTTTTGATATAGATGACTTGCCCCTTGGACCACTCTTGAAATTGTTACACAATTAAACCCTTTTATGACTCCATAGCCCAACGGACTAGAACCAGTTTCATATCTATCCTATCAGCCAAATCTTGTTCTGATTGTTTACATCTTCACCCCTTTGAAACTCTTTCATTTTAGGACTTTCCACTCAACCAAAAATCATGCTCAACTATCTAAAAAAAACAAAAACCCTCGTTCTTAATAACTAGCCTAATATCATACCAAAAACCTTAAAAATAAATCAATATTTGCACTTTTAGAGAGATAAATTTCCTGATTCAAAGAGGCTTTTAACTTGTGAAAAGGAAAGTGGTTCACACCAGTTCGAAAATACTTAGTCTTTTCCAATCCGCTGAACACAGAACTAACATTTCTGGCGACTCCGTTGGGGACCTGAGTCAAATTTCATCTTAGATACCCCTAAGACCTCAAAAATCCCTTAAGTACAAGTAGCCTTCTTCAAGCACTACCAAAGAAAATGGTAATCATGATAAAAATTATTTGAATCAGTGACAAACTAAGGAAACCTTAGGATTCTCATAAAAGCTTATCAACCTTGAAGGAATCAGCTAGCTTAGCCATAATAGTAGACGTTTCTTTGTCTCATCACCGTAGCTAAGTGTTGAAATAGATTTATGATACTCTTAGAACCCATAGGACTGAAAAAACTTAGAAAACCCAAAAATATTTCAGATTGGTATCCAAATAAACATGGTGATGGACCATAAAAACTTTTACCTCCAAAAAGAGCTAAAAATTTCCACCTGGTGACTCCACAAATCCAAAACAGACCTTAAGACTCCACTAGGAAACCCATTACTCGTATAATATCATACAAACTCAGTCAGAAGACTTTGAGCACTAAATTTTTCTAGTTTTAAAGATCAGTTAGCCTCTTAAATATTGTCATAGTTGGTTAAACTTTTCTTGTTTAGTTGGGTCTAAAAAACGTAGCATAGTTGCTCCTAGAAAGATTCATACTAGAGCCTATTCTAACCCAAACCCTCCTGAGATAGTTGATAACCCTGGAAGAATACTTAGGAAGTCTCCTAAGTCCAAGTCTTCAACTATTGTCTAATCACTCCATAGAGCTAGTTATGTTCCTGAAAACCTTGCAGCTTTATAAGAATCACAAGTTGACTTAAGAAATCCATTTAGAACTAGGTCACCTGATGATATAGATCAGATAGATTCAGAGTCTTCAATTTCATCCCCAGACAGAAGTGAACATCCTGGTAGCAGAGAAACTACTCCACCTGATTTTCATTTCATTTATAATTTTGGTTTCTCTCATCCTAGATCTGCTCAACAATATATTATTGGTCCATCCACATCTGTTCTTCACACATCCATAGTTCAAACCACATCATTCTATCAACCTCCTCTCATTTCACATCCTCCACTTGTAAACCCCCCACTTAATCCACCTCAACCTCCTATCATGGCAACATGGTATGCCCCGTTGGTCCTTCCTTTACCCTTAGTCAATATTCCACAAGACTATCAATCAAAAATACCATTGTATGATGCCAGTGGTGCTACTACTACTTCCCAACATGTGGATAAGATGAATGACTACTTTTATAGAAATTAAATTGATGATGAAACTTTCAAACTTAGACTATTTTCTTAGAGTTTAGGGGGAGAAGCAAGAAAATGGTTCAAAGGATTAACCCCTCACAGTATTAATGATCTTCAAGCCTTCCATCAATTATTCTTAAACAAATGGGAAGTTAAGAAAAATCCTCTCTAAATAATTTCAGATTACAAGAATCTCCAAAGAAAGCCCGGGGAAAGTGTTTATGCTTATTGCACTAGGTTCAATAGTGTTTATATTGCACTTCCCCTAGATTTAAAACCTCCATAAGCATAGCTTTAAACAAGTTTCCTGAATGATTTGATCCTAAAATGGCCTATAAGCTGAGGGAGAGAGATCCTCTGACTCTTGAAGATATGCAAAAGGGAGCTCTAGCTGTGGAAGTTAATTTAATGGAGAAAAGAGAAAGAATGAGGAATGAGAAGAAAGTCTCCTTTAGAGAGGAATTTGCACCTTCCACATCTAGATCTAAGATGGAAAGAATCATGGAGGAGATGATGAAAAAGATGAGCATACTTGAGAGAGCACAAGCTAGTCAAAACCAATCAGCTCCTCAAAATAGAAATCAAAATCAAAATTGGAGTTTTAGGAGAAACTAGCCTCAAAACAGACCAAGGGAAGATGATCAACAAATTACTCCTCCTTTTCATCAGAACTATGTAAGTGAGGTTGAAGAAACAACGAAACAAACAGAGGAAGATGACATAAACATGTTGGGAGTAGAAAATGATGATTTCGAAGTTCATTACAATAGAAAACAAGGTCTTTACACACCCTATGATGATAAAAAGCCAAAGGATGAATTGTTGGAAAGCAGTGCGGAAGTCGTATTTGTCCTTGATGGCAACCCACTGAATGAAGATGAAGACATGTGACTGTTGGCATGTGTTGTCCTTGATGGCAATACACTTGATGAAGTTATTCTTGACTTGATGGACTTGGTAAATGATGTAAATTTGATGTGATATGATGCTTGTTGATATTATGATGCTAAGAGTTGTCCTTGAAAGGCAACCCACTTGATGAAGATGATGACAACTTACTTGATGAAGTTGTGCTTGCTAGAATATGTTCTTGATGAGCTAAATATGATGTATCTACAGTGTGTACAGAAGGCAGTGAAGAAAAGAAGTCAGCATGTGCTAAATCTATGATGAAAAGAGTATGTCTCTAGGCATACGTGGATTTTCCTAGGGGAAGTCGCGTATGCACGCGGGAATTAACGTTCCAAGTCGCGTATGGGCAAAAGAGCTCAAAAAGTGCAAAACCAGGGGTAACCACCATGGTATTGACCCATTGTATTGGGTTATGATTCGTCTAAATGACCCCGTCCAGGAATACCATCGGAAGTAATGTAGTTTTGGGCTCATGGTATTTTTTTGGCTCATGGTATTGAAAAAGGGGCTCATGGTATTGAAAAAGGGTAAACCTATATAAGGAGAAGAAATTCATTGTGCAAATCATAAGTGTGGGTGCAAGATGTCTGAGCTTGAATGAATACTTCTCTCTGAAGTATATCTGAATGGAAAGGGTTACAGTTGAATGATAGATCTGAATCTATGATGCACCAATGAAGAAAATGATGAAGAAGGGGATCTAGATCTGAAATGTATTTGTATCTACTAGATCTGTTTATGGAGTGATTAGATATGTGATGAGGCGAACATCTGTCTGAAGTAAAGGGTTGAATCTGAACTGAATATCTGATCTGAAGAAGTATGCAGCTCTGTAATGGTTGAAGATCTATACGCTAGTTCGCCGAAGGGGAAGCGCGTATATACGCGGCTTCGATGAAGAGAAAGCGCGTATGCGCAATGTAATTTGTACTGAAGTATACGCTGGTTTATGTGGACGGAAGCGCATATATACGCGACATCAGTGAAAGGAAAGCGCGTATGCAAACTAGGGTTTGCTGAAGACTATGGTAAGAAATGTCTGTTCTGTTCTACTGGTTTTCTGATATCTGTCAGTGAATTATATGTATCTGTTTCATGGTTGACTGTGCTTAAAAGTATGGAGTGGGTCCAGTCTGAAAATATGATGAAACGTGGCCTGCAAGTTGTGTTCTAAAGGAAGCTTTGGATCCGGTGTGAAAATTGATGAAACGTGGTCCATGGTGGTGCTGAGGGTTGTAGCCTTCAGTCAGGGGGTTGTAGCTCCCTTCCAGGTGAGGCTGGTAAACGAGAGCAGGGGGTCGTAGCTCCCTTCCAGGTGAGGCTGGTAAACGAGATCAGGGGGTCGTAGCTCCCTTCCCGGTAGGGCCACAGTGGCAAGGATGGGGGTCGTAGCTCCCTTCCAGGTGAGGCTGGTAAACGAGATCGGGGGGTCGTAGCTCCCTTCCAGGAGAGGCTGGTAAACTAGTCGGGGGGTCGTAGCTCCCTTCCAGGAGAGGCTGGTAAACGAGCGCAAGTGGGTGCCTGCGTGCTGGTCAAGTCTGTGCCAGCACATATGTTGTAAGATGTTTTCTCTATAATAAAATATTGAAGGCTGAGCAACTGCAGCGGTGGTTTTCTCCCGACTTGGGTTTCCACCTAAAAATCCTGGTGTTCATGTGTGATGGTTTATTCTGTTCTTACTGCACATGTTTACTGCTTATTGAACATCTGATGAATGAATAATGGAATGATCTAAGCAAAGAACTAATGACATATTTAGATCTCTGTGTATACGCTAGTTGAATGAAAGGTATCCGCGTATATACGCGAGTTTACTAAAGAAAAGTAGCGTATGGGTTTTAAGGAATGAAAAAGTGAAAAGTTTTGAGTATGCTGTAAATACTGATTCACCCCCCCCCTCTCAGTATTTTTCCCAACAATTGGTATCAGAGCAGGTTCTTCTGCAGAAGCTTGATCGCTTGAAGGAGATCCGTCGCAATGGGAAAGAAGAAAAAGAAGAAGGCCACTGAAAAGGAGATATCTCAGAAAACATGTGCAGCAGAAAATGAAGAAGATAAATCAGGTATTGATAGTTGTTCTTGTGACTCACTTACTGGTGCATATGAAGATAGTGTAAGTAAAGTTTTGGATCTAGAGGAAGCTATCAAGAAAATTGAAGATCAACAAAGATCAATTTCTAAAAGCGAAGCTTTGTACAAAGGGATGAAAGAACAAATGGAAATACTGAATGGACAGACAGACAAGTACCAAAGGTTTCATGCTTATGCATCTGCTCGAATTAAAAGACTAGAAGTAGAAGTCAACGATCTAAATGCAGATCTCGAAGAATCAAACAAGAAGAATGCAAGACTTGAAGCAGAAATCGTCTCTCTCAAAGAAGATCTGGAAGACTCGAATAAGAAGAATGAAGAACTCTTACAAACTGTTGAAGAACAAGAAAATGGGTTGAAAGAAGAGATTCTAAATCTGAATGTTCAAGTAGAAGATAGAAGAAGGAAAGAAGAAAGTATGAAGAAGCAATGCCAAAGCTTGGAGGTTGAGGTAAACATTCTCAAAGGTAAATTAGAAGAAAAAGATAAATTGTTGAGGTTTCAAGATAGTACAAAGATTCTGGATAATATTCTTAGTAGTCAAAGGTCTCCTTCTATCAAACTTGGTCTTGGTTTTCATGAAACTGTTAAAGGAGAATCTAGTTCACAAGGAAGTGCTAAAGATTCAAAGGAAGTCAATACAAAACTTGAAGAGTTGAAAGAAACAAAAGGTCAATCAACAATGATGAAATCTCAAAGGAAATCATTCAATAATGTTGAATGTTTCAAATGTCATAATTATGGGCATGTTGCAGCAAATTGCAGGAGCAGATCATTTCAGTCACAATCAAACAGATTCTATTCAGAAAGGTACTCAGGTTGTTTTAAGGGATATTGTTTTTCATGCAACAAGTACGGTCACAAAGCTGTTGATTGCAATAGAAGGAAGAATAGAAAAGCTCATTATGATTCTTATGTTTATTTCTCTAGCCACATGAGATGTTATGCTTGTAACAAGTATGGACATGTAGAAAAAGAATGCAGGATGAACAGATCTGGGAAAGTGGACAATTTTCAGCACAGAGTTGGAAAGCTCAAGCAAATTTGGAAAAAGAAGGAGGACCGATCAGAAACGTAGGGAATTCTGACCCTACTGCAGTCATCCGCTTCTGAAGCTGACTTTTCTTATTGACTGCAGGAATGATGTGGGATACATTATGAGATTTAGTAATGTATCGTCACAGGGGGAGCAATGCATGATGACTCTCATAGTTGATTTGATTATTCTGGTTAGATGTATTTCTGACAGTGCATCTGGTGTGAAGAAAAGACAGGAACATAAGGTAAATTTGCAGAAGGAGATGAAGGTGTGAAATTTTCTATATTACACTTTCCATACGCGAGTTCTATTCACAAAAGTCGCGTATACACGCAAGTTTCAGCAGACACAGTCGCGTATGCATTGATGATAAAAGAATTTATCTGATAACTGAAGATCTGGAGCAGAGGTCCAGGGGGAGCATCAGTCTGACTGCTGATGATTGCACTGTTAGCATCATTCTGGTTATACTCATGATAATGAAATGATACATGGGTTCTTGTGTTGAATATTATGGATGAAGCCTGGTTGCTTTATGATGAAGAGCATTCGTTGTTGAGATGAAAGTCTTATAATTCAGAGATGAGGACAGATCATGCAGAGATTGTTGCTGATAACTTGCTGTTGAAGGTGCTTCAGATTGCACAAGCTAAGGAAGAGCACTGGTTTAGGGGGAGCAGCAGGTTGATTACTAATGATTGCATTGTTGGAAATATGACTGCTTATTCTTTGGTTTTTGTGATACTCATGCTCAAATGATAATGACTTGGTACATGGCTTATTATGATGAGATTTTGAGCCCTGGTTGCTGATAAGTATCTTTTGTGCTCACACATGGATGAGTTGGATGTCGTTTGATTCAGAAATAAGAATAGATCATGCAGAATTTGATACCATGGTTGAGATATTTTGCCTACATATGTTACTTGATGTTAAATCTTGAAGATCATGGTGATATTAGACCACATGAATGATTGACACATAGTTGAAAATGTTGTTCTGGTATGATAATCTCTCTTGGAAAGATTGTATTGATGCTGCAAAGAATCTGAAAGCTTGGTTACTAATGTGCTTATGCTACAACCGTTGGATGACGCTTGAAGACACAACTGCACTGTTCTATCTATCTGTAGTCCAGGGAAGCATCTAGAAAGAAGCTGAACGCTGTCTTTGCCTCACAGAGAATCAGATCTGGTTTAATTTTAGAAGATGGCTTGGGATACGCGGGTTTCCTGAAACACAGTCGCGTATATACGCGAGTTCCTGCACAGAAAACCGCGTATGTCTGATTGCTGACAATTTTTGGCTGGAGTCAGCTCTTTTCAGCACAACTGCAGTGCTGTTTGGTATCTCTGATACTGTTTGGTATCTCTGGTTATGTTCCAGTTCTCATAACTCTTTCTCCAATGTTTTGATAAAGATGCATTGATGATTTGTTGGTAAAAGTGTTCAGGATGCACAAACTAAGGGGGAGCCTTAGTCATTTGGAAAGGATGCATGGATGCACAGATTCAGGGGGAGCATTAGTTTTGCTGAGTATAATGCATTGCTTGAATTATGGTGGTTCTAATATATGATCTCTCTTGAGGTCTTTTTGGTATTGATTATGAAAAGTCATATTTGTATTTTGATGAAAAGGTTTGGTTGAGACCCATGATGTAAAATTGTAATATTCAGTCATGTAAGGACTTGTCAAATTTGTAAACCCACTTGGTTGGGTAGCTGAGTCAATTTTTGTAAACCCACTTGGTTGGGTAGCTGAGTTGAAATGTGTAAACCCACTTGGTTGGGTACTTGAGTCTTATATGTAAATCCAATTGGTTGGATATTTGATGTAAGTATGAGTCTTTGGTGATAGGAAGTTCATAGAGTCATGTACTTCATTGAAAAATATGTTTGAAGATTCAGCATGAACTCAGGGGGAGCTTGGTCACTTAGGCACATATCGGATACGAACGCTTCTTCTACATGAGGAGAAAAGGGGGTGAGTGTGTTGGTTACTATCTTCCCGTTGCCCTTGATGTCAAAGGAGAAGTGTATTCGGTTTTGATCAACGGGTGCCTTGATGTCAGGGAGAGTGTGTTGGTTTTGATCCGGCGGTTTTGATCCGCCCTTTGCCCTTGATGTCTCCAAAGGGAGAGTGACATGTTTGAATGAGATAGTGGTGTCGAGGTGTGGAAGTGGCTTCATGGTGTGTGCTGTTGGTAATAACATTCTCGTAGTTTCCATCAAGTCCAAAGGGGGAGATTGTTGGCAATATGATACAGAGTGTTGTCATTGATGGCAACCCACTGAATGAAGATGAAGACATGAGATTGTTGACATGTGTTTTCCTTGATGGAAATACACCTAATGAAGTTATTCTTGACTTGATGGACTTGGTAAACGATGGAAATCTGATGTGATATGATGCTAAGAGTTGTCCTTGAAAGGCAACCCACTTGATGAAGATAATGGCAACTTACTTGATGAAGTTGTGCTTGATAGAATATGTTCCTGATGAAGTAAATTTGATGTATCTACAGTGAGTATAGAAGGGAATGAAGAAAGGAATTCAGCATGTGCTAAATCCATGATGAAAAGAGTATGTCTCAAGGAATACGCGGATATGTCTAGGGGAAGTCGCGTATGCACGCGGAAAAGAACGTGCCAAGTCGCGTATGGGCTAAAGCACTCTAAAAGTGCAAAACCAGGGGTAACCACCATGGTATTGACCCATTGTATTGGGTAATGATCCGCCTAATTGACCCCGTCCAGGAATACCATCGGAAGTAATGTTGTTTTGGCTCATGGTATTGAAAAAGGGGCTCATGGTATTGAAAAAGGATAAACCTATATAAAGAGATGAAATTCATTATGCAAATCATAAGTGTGGGTGCAAGATGTTTGAGCTTGAATGAATACTTCTCTCTGAAGTAGATCTGAATGGAAAGGGTTACACTTGAATGATAAATCTGAATGTATGATGCACCAATGATGAAGAAGGGGATCTAGATCTGAAATGTACTTGTATCTACTAGATCTACTTATGGAAGGCTTAGATCTAAAATGAGGCGAACATTTTTCTGAAGTAAAAGGGTAAATCTGAACTGAATATCTGATCTGAAGAAGTATGCTGCTCTATAATGATTGAAGATCTATACGCTACTTCGCCGCAGAGGAAGCATGTATATACGCGTCTTCGCCTAAGAGAAAGCGCGTATGCACAATGAAATATGTACAGAGGTATACGCTGGTTTGTGTGAACGGAAGCGCGTATATACGTGACATCAGTGAAGTGAAAGCGCGTATGCAAACTAGGGTTTGCTGAAGTCTATGGTAAGAAATGTCTGATCTGTTCTGCTGGTTTACTGATATCTTTCAGTGAGTTATATGTATCTGTTTGATGGTTTGGTAATGGCAAAAAGTATGGAAAAGGGTTCGGTTTGAAAATATGATGAAATGTGGCACAGTGGTGTTCTATTGAAGTAGTTGGATCCGGTGTGAAAATTGATGAAACGTGGTCCAAGGTGGTGCGGGGTTGTAGCCTTCGGTCGGGGGGTTGTAACTCCCTTCCGGGTGAAATTTGGTAAACGAGATCGAGGGTTTGTCCTTCCGGACGGGGGGGCAGTAGCGAGATCGGGGGGGTCGCTGTAGCTCCCTTCCGGGTGGGGGCGTGAGATCGGATGAGTCGGTAACTTCTCGGTGAGGGTACAGTAGCGCCGAGATCGGGGGTTGTAGCTCCCTTCCAGGTGAGGCTGGTAAACGAGTCAGGGGGTCGTAGCTCCCTTCCAGGAGAGGCTGGTAAACGAGCGCAGGTGGGTGCCTGCGTGCTGGTCAAGTCTGCGCCAGCACATATGTTGTAAGATGTTTTCTCTATAATAAAATATTGAAGGGTGAGCAACTGCAGCGGTGGTTTTCTCCCGACTTGGGTTTCCACCTAAAAATCCTGGTGTTCATGTGTGATGCTTTGTGTGATGGTTTATTCTGTTCTTACTGCACATATTTACTGCTTATTGAACATCTGATGAATGAATAATGGAATGATCTAAGAAAAGAACTAATGACATATTTAGATCTCTGTGTATACGCTAGTTGAATGAAAGGTATCCGCGTATATACACGAGTTTACTAAAGGAAAGTAGCGTATGGGTTTTAAGGAATGAAAAAGTGAAAATTTTTGAGTATGCAGTAAATACTGATTCACCCCCTCTCGGTATTTTTTCCCAACATGAATATTATTATCAAGTTCTGGAAAAATTCATCATAGAAACTCCAAAAGACTATGACCTTAGGAGCAAAAGCAATCAGGAAACTCCCACAACCAAAAACTTTGATAAATCTGCAAAGAAAAGCCCTGTAAATAAACCCAAAATTGCAAAACAAAAAGACAAAACAGTGGCTATTAATTCTGATAAAAACAGAGAGAAAAGCACTCAAATCCATAAAAACAGAGTGCAAATCTTAGCAGTGTTAGCACAATAGCTATTGATCCTATTAAAACAATTTTGACCAATGTAAATAGAGAAAATCAGCAAGCTAATTATGCTGATAAAATCATGGTTAATAATGCTAAAACAAATATTGTAAAAATCAGCTACCTTTTAGTTTGGAGCAGGAAATCACCAATATTAAAATCTCTATTAATGATGACCAACTATAGCTCATATTTAGTCCTAAGATTGAGGGTAAATATCAAGAAGGACCAGTTCCTCCCTTTTATGTTAGCTTAAAGGTTCATGAAAATATTTTACACAACACTATGCATGATTTAGGGGCCTTTCATAACTTAATGCCCAAAGCTGTAATGGAGAGCCTAGGCCTTGAAATCACCAGACCATACAAAGATATTTACTCCTTTGACTCAAGCAGAGTGAAATGTTTAAGTTTGATCAAAGACCTCTGTGTAAACTTAGCACAAATTCTAGCCAAGTGTTTAGTTATGGATATTGTAGTGGCTGATGTACTCCCAAAATATGGTATGTTGTTATCAAGATCTTGGGGAGCTAAGTTACAAGGAACTATGCAAATGGATATGACATATGCTACAATCCCTTTTTTTAATCAAACTAGAAGACTTTATAGGGAATCTCATATGCAATACACGGTTACTAGCCAAGAGAGATCACAAAACTCTCCTCTCTATTCTGTTCATACAGGCCTTGACTCATTTATCCTTTTCAATGATAAAGCACTCAGTGAGAAAGTAGCCTTAACCCAATTAGTGGTAGATAGAGAGAAAGAGGACGACAAGAAATAAGTGTCAAAATAGTTTGCTACATCAGAAAACTACAACAAACAAAACATAGTTCTAGAGCTACAAATCATTCATCCATTTATTTTCAATCTTGAGAATCAAAAGAGTAGTCCTCAACACAATGAAAAACATGAGGAACTAAAACAAATTCAACAAAGTTTTGATCTTCAAGAACAAGCTAAAAACACACTAGATGAAGAGGATATTAACCAAGCTAGTGAATCTGAAATTAGTCCTCCTTGGAGTATGAACTTTGATGGGTTTTGCACCAAGAAAAATGCAGGTGTAGGCATTTGGATACATAACACTAAAAATAATCACACTGAAGGCCATTCCCACAGATTAAATTTTCAATGCTGCAATAACATAGCTAAGTATGAATCCCTACTTTTGGGCTTACACTTATTGAAGAAATTAGGATCCAAAAGGATAAAATTTCATGGGGATTAAGAGTTAATCGTTAGGCAAGTGAATGGGAAATATAGTGCCAAACACCCCAAACTTAGAGCCTATAGGAATGATGTCATGGATTTATTGAAAACTTTTGAGGAATCCCAACTTATTTTTGTCCAAAGAGAGCAAAATATCTTGGCCCACGGTTTATCTTTTGCTTCTAAAACATGCTTAAAACCATATGAAACCAAACAATGCACAACCCAAAGTAAATTCATACCAGCTGTCCCTGATAATGAGAAATATTGGCAAGTTTTTGATGGAGAAAAACAAATAGAAGACTTATTACAGTCCAGAAATGAATTTGAGCTACGAAGTTCAGATTCAGACTATGAAACAAACTGTTCTAATGAAGAAAATCTACTTGATGAAGAAGAAGACTCTCCAAATATTGCTGAAATAAATCTGCTAGCTAATAAACCAAAACATAATGCAGATATTAGTGTAGATTTAGAAAGAGAAGACTTAGAAACACTGCAATCTAACACTAAATATTTTCCAAAAGGGTTGGTCCCCTTAGAAGAGTTGTTTGATTTCAATGATGTAGCCAAGAAACTAAAGCTGGAGCCTATGGAAACTGAGATAGAAGAGTGTAATATAGGTAGTGAACTAAAACAAAAAATGATCAAACTATCTAAGACTTTACCAGCTCATATCAAACTGAAATACATAGATTTGTTTAAAGAGTTTTCTGATGTTTTTTCCTGGAGTTATGAAGATCTGAAATCCTATGACACAGATATAATTCAGCATAAGATACCTCTCAAGGAAAACCAAAAACCATTTAAACAAAAATTGTGTAGAATAAACCTTGTTCAATTACCTTTGGTTGAGAAGGAAATCAAGAAAATGTATGAAGCTAGTATTATTGTCCCTATTAGATATTCAAAGTGGGTATCTAATCTAGTGTTAGTTAGGAAGAAAACAAGAGATATTAGGCTTTGTATAGACTTTAGGAACTTAAACAAAGCCTCATTGAAGGAAAACTACCCTTTGCCCAAGATGGATCACATTTTACAAAATTTAGTTGGGTCTAAACGAATTTCTTTGCTAGATGGCTTCTCAGGGTACAATCAGATTTTAGTACATCCTGATGATCAATTAAAGACAACCTTTACTACACCTTGGGGCACTTTCATGTATGTGAAAATGCCCTTTGGTTTAATGAATGTTGGTGCTACATTTCAGAGAGCCATGGACATTGCATTCTCAAAAGAATTAAGCTACTTCATCATTATTTATCTCGATGATATCACAATTTTTTCAAAAATAGATGAAGAACACCTAGAACACTTGAAAATATTCTTTTAGAAATGAGAAAAATTTGGGTTATATTTAAATCCGAAGAAAACATTGTTTGGTCTCCAAGAAGGTAAACTTCTTGGGCATATCATATTAGAAGAGGGAATAAAGATAGACCCAAAAAGGATTGAGGCTATATTGCAAATCACTCATCCTAGAAACATCAAGGAACTTAAATCTTTTGTTGGAAATATTAATTTCTTGAGAAGGTTCATACCCAACTTAGTTGAACTCCTTAGAAACATTAAAAACATGCTGAAAAAGGAACAAGGAGTTAAATGGACCTTAGAGGCAAAAATATCATTTGAACTGGTAAAACAAGCATTAACCAAAACATTAGTTCTCATAAGTCCTGATTTTTCAAAAGATTTTTTCATTTTTTTCATTCGCATCAAAACATATAGTGGTTGTTGTCGTATTGCAGAAAAATCCATAGGGACAAGAGCAGCCAATTGCATTCTTTAGTAAGGCATTGAGAGATGCACCTCTGAAGTACAACATCATGGAAAAACAAGCCTTTGCCTTAGTCAAAGCCTTAAAAGGCTTCATAGTTTATATTATACACTCCCATATAATTGCATTTGTGCCTAATTAAGTTGTGAAAAACATTCTAACACAGGACCTAGATGGAAAGAGAGGTAAGTGGATGGTTGTGATACTTGCATATGATTTAGAGATCAAGCCCACTAAGTTCATTAAAGGCCAAGGAATAGCAAGATTAATGGTTGAGTCTAATTTTGAAGCTCTTGATATAAACATGATAAATGCATTAGATGAACAAGAAGAATTTCCATCTCCCATAGTTGAAGATCATTTTATGAATTCCGCTTGGTATACTGATATTTTATATGTTTTGCTCAATTTGAATACACCTCCTAGTTTGTCAAAAACAAAGGAAAGGTTTTTAAAGTTAAAAGATATTAACTACCACATTTTAGATAAATGTCATTACTAGAAAAATGCTGGTGGGTTATTGCTTAAATGTTTGCCTGAGTATGATGCACTCCCATATAATTGCATTTGTGCTCAATTCAGTTGTGAAAAAAATTCTAACACAGGACCCAGATGGAAAGAGAGGTAAGTGGATGGCTATGATACTTGAATATGATTTAGAAATCAAGCCCAATAAGTTCATTAAAGGCCAAGGAATAGCAAAATTAATGGCTAAGTCTAATTTTGAAGCTCTTGATATAAACATGATAAATGCATTAGATGAACAAGAAGAATTTCCAAAAACAAAGAAAAGGTTTTTAAAGTTAAAAGCTATTAACTACTGCATTTTAGATAAATGTCATTACTGAAAAAATGTTGGTGGGTTATTGCTTAAATGTTTGCTTGAGTATGATGCAAATAAAATCAAGCATGAGTTCCATGAAGGAGAATGTGGGGGCCACCTCTATTGGAAGACAACTGCCAACAAAATCCTTAGAGCTGGTTACTATTGGCCCACCCTCTTTCCTGATGTCCATAAAATGATTATTGCCTGTCATAAATGCCAACTCTTTGAAGGCAAAAGAAAATTGATTTCCCTACCTTTGCATCCAATCAATGTTGAAGCTCTTTTTCAACAGTGGGGTCTAGATTTCATAGGAGAAATCCATCCACCCTCATCTGCTCAACATAGATGGATTCTCACTGCAACAGACTACTTTACCAAATGGATAAAAGCCATCCCTTCTAGGCAAGCCAATGACTCTGTCATCATAAAATTTTTTGAGACTCATATCCTCTCTAGATTTGGTTGTCTTAGGAAGATCATCACTGATAATGTTGCTGCATTTGGATCGAAAAAGATGGTTGAATTATATCACAAATATCAGATAACATTAGGTCATTCTACTACTTATTACCCTCAAGGTAATGGGCTAGAAGAATCCTCAAATAAGATTTTTGTAAACATAATGAAGAAGTTGTTGGAGGAAAATAATAAGTCTTGGCACAAAAAGCTAGTACATGCACTATGGGCTAATAGATTAATACTTAAGAAATCTATTGGAATGTCACCCTACCAGCTTATGTATGGAACAGATGCAAATTTTCCAACCAGCCTAGGTGTGCTAGTCATGAAGTTGATCCAAGAAGTGTAGTATGAAGACAATCACATGATCAAAAAGATTAATTAGAATATACATCTTCAGAGAACCAAAGAGGAGGTCTATAATAGAGCATTGCAAAATTAAGAGAGCATCAAGAAGCTTTTTGATAGAAGGACAAAAGCCAACAATTTCAACATTGGGGACAAAGCGTTAAAGTGGGATTCAAGGAGAGAAGACAAGGGAAAGCATGGGAAATTTAATAACTTATGGCTTGGCCCTTATCTCATTCATTCTACTGCTGGTAACAATGCTTATTTCTTGCAGGAATTGAATGGAGCTGAACTGTTTGGGGGTCCTATCAATGGCAGGATGCTCAAACATTATTTCTCTTGACCATATCATGTTTGGAAGCCTTTCATTTTTTCTCATTGTGAATATCATACTCATCATTGCATTCAAAGTTAGAAAAAGAAAAAATACAAAAAAAATAGAATGAGAAAAGAGGGCAGATTGTAAAAACAAGAAAGGTACAGCCCCATACCAAAAAGAGAAACAAAATCTGAAAGTGTGCAAGCCCAAATGCCACTCCTAAGAAACACACTCCTAGTTAGTCATACAGCCTAATCATGACTAATTAGTTTTAAATTTACTGGTGATAGGTTAGTGAAATTTATTTTCCAAACAGCTTAATCTTGGCTTATCAGTTAGGTAGATTAGGATAGAAAAATGAAGGTTCAAATAAGCTAAAAATCTGAACCCAAGATTCCAAAAGAAATAATGGCTCTAACAAGATCAAATTTTGAGCCATGGATAGAAGTAAAATGGTTCTGATATGCTCAAAAATTGAACCAGAAATGAATGTAAGATAGCTCAAAAAAAAGTCAAAAACAGAGCTGAAGAAAAAAGAAGGATGTTCTTAAAAATTTCAGATTTTAAGCCTTCACCATTTTGATTTAATTTCAGCAAAATAATAATCTATTTGCAGCTTGTTTTTATGCCATAGATCAACAAAAAGTTAGACTATTCAATCCTGACTTGTCTGCTTTAGAATTTCTTGTTTTAGAATTAAGAGAATAAAAATTTGTTAGACAGTCTAACCCTAACAAATAGTAGTTAGGTAGAGAAGCTTATAAACTCAACTACTTAATCTAAGTTCATGTAGAAATAAGAAGTAGACTTAGATTAGTTTTATGTTTTCAAAATAATAAAATGTTTGTAAAAGAGTTTGCCAATCCAAATGTACTCTGAAAGAAGAAAAAATGTTAGATCATTAGGATTGGATAGGTAGAAAGATTGTTTTGATAGAGCTCCATTGTTTTTCATGGCTACTAACATTGTCAAAGAAAAAGAAAGCCAACAAAGTAAAGCAAGTTGTAGCCCAATGGATGAGGCATTGACCAGATCCCAGAGAATAGAAGTCTGAATTTCTTGACACCTTCAAGAAGGTGCCATCCCCATGTGGAGCCACCGTTAGCCACCTATAAAAATTTGTTATATCAAATGGTGGCTAAATCATTTTTTAAGCCTTCAAGAGACACTTTTATTGCCAAATTGTTAGTTCTTGAAGTCTTACAAAGATAACTTATCCTTGAGTTAATCTTCACTGTTGTTTCCCTTGTAATCCTGAAAAATATGTTTTTTCCCCTTTAATCCTAAAAAATCTGTTGTTTCCCTTGTAATCCTAAAAAAATTGTTGTTTTCCTGAAGAAAAAGACTGCTAAAAAGCCATTTTTCCCTTCCATTTTACCGCTCCTTTCACTCATAATTAACCCCTACTTTTATCCCCTTTTTCCTAATGAAATTCCTCTATTTTCCCTTATTCTCCTTCCTTTCCTTCATAAATTCCATTTTATAAGGTTTAAAACTCCTTTTTGACCTTATCGGAAACTTTCAAAATCCTTTGAAAATCCTCAAAAAGTCATAAAAAACAGTCTTTTCACATTAAGGCTTTAAGCCCCTTTGGATTTAGCTCCAACCCCTTTATCCTGCATAAAACCCTGAGCCGCAACCGGCGCTAAGGCCTAATTGCATAATCACAATCAGGCTTCCCCTCTTCTCTTGTTACCTTTTGCTTTTAAATTTTCCAATTGCGATTAAGTCCTTTGTATATAAAAACCCTTCCTGAAACAAACTTTCCTTTGTATTTTATTAAAAAACCCAAATTTGTTATGTTTTGAAAAGAACCCGATGGTTCGTTGTTTTGGAGAATACCAACCGCTGATCTAAAAATGATCAACGATCGTCGGAATCTCACATTGCAAATTTTCATTGGATGCATTTAAATGGTTTATTGCCCCTCTCCGATTGCGACCTTGCGATTATTTCCCAACCGTCGATCTGATCCATCATGCCCAAATCCGACGGTCCCTGTCGCTCTATTCCAAAGCCCGCATGCCCACCTTTGGCATCCATAACTTAATCTCCACCGTCGATATAAGTTTGAGATTGACGGTTCTAATTCAATCGCATCGTAAAAAATCCTTGTGCCATTCCTCTCTCCTCCTTTGATTATGATCATTGCGATTCAATTTGGACCGTCGAAACCACAAGAAATGATGACCCAGATTAATTTTCCTCCACCATAGCCCTCTGACATTAAAACCCACAAATTAATTCACTATCAACGATCTCTCTAATATTGAATGACCCTCGTATAATTGCATCGCAAGTTTTGTTGTATACCTTCTTCTCTCCTTCGCCGATTGGCGATCCCGCAATTGGATCTGGGCTGTCCATTTCATAGGTTCGATGGTCTAGATTAAAACTTGACACCTTTTTTTACTTTTATAAAACCCCGTTGTGTAAAGTTCTTTGGTGAATATACATCGTTGATCTCTGTAGATCAACGGTCCACAATCGCCCAATCTTCGCCGAAACCCCCAATCTCATATTGCGTTCAATTCCCCAAGATTTAATTTGGGCCATTCATATTGAATATATAATGGTCCATATTCAACCCGGTAGGCCCAACTCGTTTGGGACCTACCTCCCCATCAATAAATCCCGACCGTCCATTCCCTGATCCAACGGCCCAGATTAAAACCGCCTTGACCCTGCCCCCGTTTTCCACCCGCGCATCTTGTCTTTTCGTGCTCTCATCTCCACTGTTGGATCTGCCTACCTTTAATCCAACATCTAGGGACCCATATCATGTAATTCTGAGTCAGATAGTTAATTCCTAAAAATTACGTGATATGGGCGGTTTCTAAAGGACATGTGTCAGCTGGAAACCTATATCGCGTTTCTTTTGAGAAATTTTGAAAACCTCCCCAAAGCAGCGCGACACCAGTAGTTTTTATGGCTGAAACCACCTTACCACATTTACATTAAATTCCCTCATTTTTAATCTCCACCGTTGATCTCTGAGATCTAACGGTCCCAGTTTAATCTAACTATTAAACTATCGCCCTCCGCCATTCTTCCAAGAGACTTCATAAATGAATCTCCGTAGTTGATCTCTATTGGCTGATCTAATCCAATGACCCAGAAATGTTCTGAAACCCCAAATTTCATTTAACCGCATTTCCCTTCCACCTAAGGTTTTTCGCCCTTTTCATTATATTTTCCTCCATTTCATTACAATATTACCCCTCTGCATTATACAAATTCCGATTGATCTCGATTGTTGATCTTTGCCAATCAATAGCTCAGACTTAATCTCCCCCACCATTTATCCACTGCCTCCCCATCTGACCCCAGCGAGCAATGCTAGCCGTTGATGACTTTTCATCCAACGGTCACAATCTGGCCTAAACCTCTGAAGTAGTTTAAGCCTTACCCTGCAGGATTTTTTATAATTTCGTTCGTTTGTGCAGGTTTTAATGGTTTTTCCATTGTTTTAAAAGAAAATCAAAGGTCGGGGATGATGATCCCCCAAGCCATTATTCATCAAAAGGATCACTCCGCAGAGTTTCACATATTGATTCATTGATGCCTCATGAACACTAGCGACATTATAAAACCCTCTGTATGCCTGCACAACAAAAGAATACAACAAACATTAATTAAAGCAAAGAGTATCAATATCTAGGGATGAAATCGAAGCAGAAACAGGTTTGAAGATTTGTAATATAGTTTTTAAAGGATTACGGCCTAAGTTCAATTATCAAAAGCGTAATCCACATAATTGAAGATATTCTGAAGACCTGAAGATAGAGATTAAATAAAATTAGGCCTAGAACACAGATCAAAAGCGAATTAGCCATGTTTTAGGTCAAAAAAATAATATCTATCAGTCCGAGAAAGCCTCCACTGCCACATCAGAGGCTAATTGAATCCTCTCTAGCTGCCAGAAAGAGACCTGTAGCCTCAAAGTAATCAAATAAGGCCTAGTTATTACCAGAACAAAACATATTAGCATAAAGACAGCTAAATAGTTATTTTGAATCAAAGAAACTAATTTCAAACTATCTGAGAAGTTATTACAAAGATAAGGAAGTGCCCTGAAGTAAATCTTTTAATCCACTAAGCCTCAAAAGCAGAACAGAGTTATGAAACAAAGATATAGATCGAATGTGTTCCTGCCTTATGCCTTGCATGGTTTTCAAGGCATAGAATTGCATTAACTATAGAATTTATGATACTTGAACCCTAGAAACCCTTCCACCTCCTCATTTTCCTATAAAATCTTCTTGAGGAGCACATTGTAAAGGGTTGGTTGCTAGATTTTGATATAATACTTGTGCTTGAAACTTTCTACATGTAAAAAGTTTTCAGAGGCTTTGAAGCTCTGTTTGTGATCAAATAAGTTAAGTTGAGAAGAAAAGATGATTGTTGTACTGAAACATTGGAATTGAAGTATGTAACTGGATTGACATCAATATACAAGCTGATTCTTGGGATCCTGGTCTATATCATTGGTGAATTACTTCTTACTGTGTTATTGTTTTCCTTTCATGTATGCCATTTTGTTCACTTATTCTCTGATAAAGAACAACAAATATAGAGGTAGGATTTACTGTCAAAGTACCCTGCTCTCACTGATAAGCTTTATCTTTATGTTTTCCTCCTTTTGTGTGTTTAAGAATGACCTAAGTTAAGTGTAAAAATTATCAAGGAATGTTGGTTTGCCCCTGTTTTGATGTGCCAAACTTGAAAGGAAGTTCTTGAATGATATTTTCATTATGTGCTGAGTAGAGTTAGACTACAAAAGTTTATGTTTTGCCCTGTCTTCTAGTTTCTTTCTCCAAAGGTTGTTCTGAAGGTTTCCCTAAGAGTAAGCTGAAAGCAGGTTTAGATTTAAAAGTATCTTGCTTGATCTTAAGCTACACTTTTTTTTCTTATCTGTTTTCATCCCTTCTGAAAGTAGTCATGTGGATTGTTGGATTGTTTGTCTGATAAGTTAGCTTTAATACAAGCTTGTCCAAAGAAGTTTATGGTTAGCCCTGTCCTTTGGTTGGTTTCAAACAGTTGCTTAAAATGATTTTCTTGTTTGGAAAGTTAATAAATCCTTGTTGAAATTATTGATTTTTTCCACCTTTTCAACACTCTTAATGTTCCATTCCATCATTTAATCTAAAAGATATTTTGATATAGATGACTTGAATCTTGGACCACTCTTGAAATTTTTGCACAATTAAATTCTTTTATGACTCCATAGCCCAATGGACTAAAACCAGTTTCATATCTATCCTATTAGCCAAATCTTGTTCTGATTGTTTACATCTTCACCCCTTTGAAACTCTTTCATTTTAGGACTTTCCACTCAACTAAAAATCATGCTCAACCATCCAAAACAAACAAAAACCCTCATTCTTAATAATTAGCCTAATATCATACCAAAAACCTTAAAGATAAATCAATCTTTGCACTTTTAGAGAGATCCCTCTTTGGATTCAGGAGTGCTAGATCCTAGAATCCCAAAGTGGTTGACAATGTTCTCTCTGCAGCTTTAGTCTTGCCAATATACTATAATCACATGGAACTAACAACACTGAGGAGGAAATATGTTGGGATCCCACCATCATCAATTGAATGTATTAAGAAATCATACATTCCAGAGTCTGTTTTCATGTATTGGAAGAAAATATTAACATGCAAAGGTTTATTATGGGATTGCATGGTGAGGAGAAATTCATTTAACAACTTAATGGAATTAGCTTCCAACATCAATTTCGTATTAAAAAAATTGATGGGAAAACACTTATATGGGGCAAGAAGTTTTCAAATGTTGCAGAATGGGTGTCATCATCACGTTTAGCATTTTTGAACTTCATTCTAGACCATCCAATATTTGCATCAAAGATATTTTTATTACAATTAGTTGCTGAAATCCATAATGCACAAAGGAATAAAATATATATAAATTATTTTGAATGCTTGGAAGAAATTAAAAGATATATTAGAGATACACATGATTACTTTGATGTTTTTGATTCAATTTGGTGGGAGTATTTTTTCAATAATCAAAGTGATATGATGTCAAGATCAATAAACGAGCATACAATTTTGATGTCTCCATTTATTTGGCCATAAAATATGTCAAATGAACATAAGGAAAGACACATTGTGCACAAAAAAAATCTCAAGGTATTATTAATTCTCCACAGGTAGAGGAAAGAAAAATATATATTGGTTCTAGAAGATCATGTGCACAACATGAAGCCATGGAAGACATTTGCACAGGTTTTGTGTAGGATGTTAAGGAGGGTTGCATGATAGCAGTGTTAGTAGATGGGGATCCACTTGGCTATCCATGATGGGTTGACAAGGTTATAATGGTCATTAAAGAAAATGAAGATATTAGAGTTGTTGAAGTACATTGGTATGCCAAAATATCTAGCCACTCAATGGTGTGTACAAGCTAGAGATGGTAGAGTATAAAGAAATTGGTAAAAAGAGAAAAGGAAAGGGCACAAATATAAATCGTCGCTGCAAAAACCTCTTAAAATTGGAGGATGTTGACATACTTGTGTATGAATTCAATTTAACAAAGAGAGGAACTCTTTTCTGGAAGACCATGGATATTTTGAAGAAATTTCTACTAGAAGAAACAATGTTGAGATGGGAGTCTGCTGAATCTAGTCATAGATATAGAAGACTTTTGAAACCTAAAATGGTGGGCATGCATGTTGACTCAGATGAATCACTAGTTGATGAAATAGAAGAATATGGATCATCTTCATCTGCATCCAGTAATTCATCTGAAGATGTAGGTTCTGATGGTGTGCCAGAACCTATGAATGATTTTGAATAAATTTCTAATACATTTTATGTAGATTATGTTTGCATGGTAACTTGAAATAAATATTTTGACATCCATATGATCTTACACGAAGTTATGAGTAATTTATATTTTTTGTTGGATTATATGTTTAAACTATGAAAAATTCATCTCCTTAGAATATCCGCAATGCAACAATGAATTAAAAAAATAATTTATTTTATATTCAACACACCAAAGTTGATATTTTGATTAAAGTAAACAAATATTAGAAATTAATGTTGAATTTTTAAATTATGCAGTGATATTTCCATGCTATTATTTATTGTTATAATTTATTGATATTTTGATTAAAAGTAAAAAAATATTAGAAAATAATGTTGAATTTTTAAATTATGCAGTGATATTTCCATGATATTATTTATTGTTATCATTTATTGATATTTTGATTAGAAGTAAAAAAATATTAGGAATTAATGTTGAATTTTTAAATTATGCAGTGATATTTCTATGATATTATTTACTCTTATCATTTGTTGATATTTTTATTAAAAGTAAAAAAAATATTATAAATTAATGTTGACATTTTAAATTATACAGTGATATTGCCATGATATTATTTATTGTTATCATTTGGTACAAGATATTTTTAAAAATGTTGAAAATTTAATGCCTCAATGAAAGGGACATTTTATCTAGATGGTTGATTTTTAGGTTTTTTTTTTGTAATAAGATAAGTTGTCTTAGGCTAAGATTTGAAAAGAGCTATAATTTTTTCCTTTAAAATACAAATTACTTGGGGAATAATGAATCTTTCATTTACTTGGTCATTTAAAAAAAAAAATTTAGTCATATAATTTTTCCATAATTTCATGGTTCAAATATGTTAAAAACTTAAGGTTTTTAATTCCATGGTTGAAAATTTGTCAAAATAATAATGTTTTTCTGAGTTATGATATTTTAACTTTAATGCTATGGTTGAAAACAATTAATTTTAGGGTTTTTTAGAGTCATTATATTTTATATTTAACAAGATGGATGAAACTTGTTGGAATTATAAGGTTTTGAGACATGATATTTTATCTTTAACATCATGTATGAGAATTGTTGGAATTTTACGATTATTCAAAGTCCTAATATTTTATCTTTAATTCCATTGCTAGAAAGAGATAAAATTGTAACCCAAATTTTTTTTTGTTACTCCAACATCAACACTTTTTGTTTCAAGGGTGTTGTTTCAATCCTTTTTGCAAAAAAAAAAAATGGTTTTCAATACAATGTTGAAATTTTACCCTAAAAAAACATCTTTCTAGAATACACACTTTTCGTTTTTGGGTTGTTTTTGGGTTATTTTTTCATGTTATTTTTGGAATTTTTGGTTTAGAGTTCTTGTCTTGAGGTAATATATCTCATTTGATTAGTAAATTTGTTGAGAGAGAGAGAGAGAGAGAGAGAGAGAGAGTATGCAAGCTGATAAAGAGATATAAATAAGGAGAGACAAAGGGAGATATAGATATAGATGGAGAGAGAGTGTGTGTATGTAATCTGATATATACCTATATGTATATGTGTGTGTGTGTGTGTGTGTGTACACAGAGAGAGAGAGAGAGAGAGAGAGAGAGAGAGAGAGAGAGAGAGAGCATGAAATGTGTTTAGGGGGTTGAGATAGAGAGACAAATAAGGAGAGATGAAGGGTGGTATATATACATATATATTGCAAGGGGGAGAGGGAATAATACAAAGATAGAGAAAGGGAGGGAGAGGTAGAGACAGAGAGACGAGAGACAAAGGAGAGAGGTCGGGGAGAGAGAGAAGGATAGAGGGAGGGATATAGACATAAAATGGAAGATTCAGAGAGAGGGAAGAAGAAAAAGACACACGAAGACACATACATACATAGAAGTTAGATCTAGAGAGTCATGAATATTTTGGTTTTTCACTAAAATAGATGTATCGATTTCATTGTAGTTGTTGATTTCTAATCCTATTTGATCGGTTGCACTAGATGAATTAGTTTTAGTGTAGATGTCAATTTATAATCCTATTTAATACCTTACACTAGATGCATTTATTTCAATGTAGGTGTTGGTTTCTACTCCTATTTGATTTCTTACACTAGATGCATTGGTTTCACTGTAGATATTGATTTATAGTGGTATTTTATCACTTGCACTAGATGCATTGATTTCATTGTAGATGTCGATTTCTAATAATTTTTAATACCTTACACTAAATGAATTGATTTCAATGTAGATGTTGATTTCTACTCCTATTTTATTTCTTGCACCGGATGCATTGGTTTCAATGTAGATATTGATTTCTAATCCTATATGATCACTTGCACAAGATGCATTGATTTTAGTTTAGATGTTGATTTATAATCCTATTTAACACCTTACATTAGATGCATTGATTTTAGTCTAGATGTTTATTTCTACTCCTATTTGATTGGTTGCACTAGATGCATTGGTTTCTGATCATGTCCTCAAAATTATGCTTAAAAATCAAAGTTGTCGGAATGGTGTGGAACATGAACGACCATGTATATCTCATCGTTCTAAATCTATCGCAACTCATTTAGTGGAAAACAGACACCGTATGCTCCCATAAACACGTTCTATTAATTTTCCCAAACAAGCAATTTTTTCAAAAATGGAAGCTGTCAGGGAAAAAATTTGGGCTAGTGGTAGGCTGCCATGTGGTCTCTTCTGGTTGGTTGAGACGTAATTTTTTTTAGCCTTTCTGGCTTCACCACTTGTCTTTTTTTCATTGGCTTTTGGATGGTGTAATTTGGTTGGTTGAAGTGATGCCTAACCACATGCTACCACGTGGCCCAATCAGATGTTGCCATGTGGCAGCATGGGAGACCATCAAAATTTTGGCAAGGGCGGACTAGATCGGCCAGGGGTCGAACACCCGACTTCTGTCCAACGAACTATTGATCCGGATTTATGCAGGAACGCAACAGAATAAACACATAACCATAAATACAGAGATGCAGTGGAAATAACACTTCATTTCCTTAATATCAAATAACAGAAAGATGCTTACAGACAGAATGGAAATAAAACTAGCTAGGGCACTGGTAGCTATCTCTGAGAAGAGATGTGGCAGCTACAGGCCTCTGAACTGTGTTACAATGAGGCTCGAGGGCCTATTTATTATTGAGAAACAATGGAGAACCCTCAACATCCCAAAAACCTAACCTAGGAGATGAAGCGCCAAAACTATGGGCCCCGTTTGGGTAAATTGGTGTTTCAACTTCCCAGGGACGTAACTTTGGCATACTATCTCCGTTTGACGCACATGATACATCATTAGAAAGCTCTGTCCGAGGACTAAAACTTTTGTGACGATTTTGATGATCAAAATCGCGACAAATTTCATACCCAAAAAACGTCGTTTAGGGCCTCAAAACGGCTCCGGAAGTTCAGGACCCGAAAAACTGCTAAAAATAGTAAGTTATGCCAAAACTGAAAAACTGAAAGAGACAATGGTGGGGCCCAAGTGGAATAGGCGGGTGGCCACCAATATCCACCTGGATCATTCCTCCCCCCTTAGGAAGCAATGGTCCCCATTGCGTTAAGTTCCTCCATGAGATGAGGAAATTTCTGCTGAACTTGGTCACTGGTGAACCACTTTCCTTGGTGCAGGAGTTGGCCAGCTTTGACAACCCGATACAGTTGGATCCTCTGTTGGCGAGTGTTCTTAATTTGCATGTCCATGATACAATTTGTGGTCTTTGTTCCATGCGATGCAACCCAGCTCGCATTGGTGTGGAGATTGTTGCAATGTTCTAGGTGTCGAGTAGAGGTGGAAAGTAAGGAAAGGCGATCATTGAAAATTTGGGATGAAGACAAGGAATGGTGGAATACTAAGCTAGAAGGCATTATTACCTACGACCTTGGTGATGGTGTACGACCGTGTCGAGCCCCGGTGAAGCTTCGGTGGTCATTCGAGCGCCATATGCACCAAATGTATCCATAACACAATTTGTTGCCCACACAGAAGTGGTGTTGCACCGTGTTGATCATGGTAACATTTGTACTCG